>JADHKS010000023.1:442979-483619 GCA_019925295.1 Sporothrix pseudoabietina | reverse complement strand
CACACGATCCTCCGGCTCCACTCAATGCCCCTTCCCACTTTCCAATGCACCACGCTCTTTCCCTATTGTCTATGCAGCTCCCTCGCCGTTGCCTTTTTGCCCGGGACTCCCCCCGGGCCCCCCCCCCCCCCCCCCCCGCCCCCCCCAAAAAAAGAAGAAGAAAAAGAAAAAAAAAAAGACACGAATTTACTCAGACAAAGAAGAGTGTCGTAGAGTGTTGTTGGCTTCAAGTTCCATTTGTCTTTTCGGCATATCATCGCGTCTCGTCGTCTTTCCCCTCTTCCATTCAGCCAGCCCACGTGAAAGAAGTTGGCTTTTACTCCAATAAGGCCAGACTCAAAGCCAGGAGGACATCAATCCCAGCCAAGCTCCAAGTCGAGCCCCAGGCCTTGTCTGATAGTGAGCCCTCTAGACCTCTAGACCTGTTTTTACCGGTCAAAATTCCGAATGACTTACCTAGCTGAGCTACTCAAATTCACTACAGCCCTCCCTATCGTGACCATACTGAAAATGGGCCTAAGCCTTGCCGTTTTGCTTCATAGCACCGGCCCTTCTTTGAACAGGCGTTCAGTGTTTTTGGCCGACACCAAACCCTATTTGTCGTGCTGGGACTGGTTGCCTCGTTCATATTGTTGCAGCATCTCTTTCAGCACCTCGTGATGGTTGTTGCCTGAAGCGTGTAAGTGGGACGAGCAGGTATCTGCAAGTGGTTACAGTGGCTTCTTTTCTCCCTTTTTTTGCTACGACCCAGGCGAGCCAGGCACTGATTACAGTAGTCTTTAGCGGATGGTGGGCAGCCTATGCCGCTTCTACAGGCGCTGTTTGGCTGTGCTAGTGGACATGTCGCAACCACTAAATGGTTTTGGGCTGCCCTAAATACCTCCCTCCCTTTGGTGTAAATCGGTTCGTGTTAGTGGCTTGTCGTGTCTCCTCTCCGCCTTTCAGAGCTCCCGTATCCTACACTGCCCTCCCTCCAATTCCCCTCCACTTCTTCACCGTCTCCCTCTCGATTTATCGATAACGGGCAGTCCTTTTAAGCGACAAAGTGTGCAAAGTCGTAGCAGACGCCCTGAAGCCACAGCTCGTAAAGGCATATTGGGGGCCATGGGGTTTGGGCGCCCAGAACATCCACCTCAACGCCTCGAACGCCTACACCCTACCCCAGCAGCTCGATCGGTTCACTCGATCTCTAACGATCCGATCGAACTATTGGCAGCGCCATCGCTTGCATTTATGGTACTGTGGCACGCAGCATATTTTTATGTTTCCTTTTTTCCTCATGCTTTCTTTTTTCATTACGTTTTCCTTTGTTTTTGCTTCACTTGTTGGGTCTGTTTTCCTCCCCCAACAAGAAGCCAATGCAGGTGCATGCACGGCGGAAGGATTGCATACCCGCGAAAGTTTAGCAGATTGAAGAAGAGAAAATGCGAATAAAGGTAACAAAAAAAAAAAAAAAAAAAAAAAAAAAAAAAAAAAAAAAAAAAAAAAACGAAAAAAGCCACATAAGGTATGAGGAGATTTTGTTTCTTTTTGATAAATGGAGATGAAGAGAAGAAATGGGGAGACAAAAATTGAATAATAGACGAGAAAAAGCTTCCGATACAACAAGAGGGGTAAAAAAGGGGAAAGTCCAAGTAGAACTTCGGACAAGCCTTTTTTTGATTTATTTTATGAGTATGCTTTTTTTTTATGAAGCCGTGTTCTTTGATGTTTTGTTTCTGATTTCTGTTTACCGCCTGATGTCGTCGTGACTCTTGGCTTTTCTTTACGCGTATTTTCTCCATCGCAATTTTCGAAGCCTCTTTATCGCACGTCACAACTTAACGCCACTTAACGCCACTTTCAGTAAAGACTCTTGTTTTTTTTGTAAAGTTTCTGTACACCTAGTATCCCTGTCCCAACAGACAGCTGATTGTTTTAACGGCCCAAGTCTTCTGCTCGTCGTTTGTCTGTTGTCACCACGACCTCGGTCTCGGGTCCTGGTGGGTGGGGGAAACCCTTTGTGCTTTTTTTCTTGGGATTTCGGTTGCTTTCTATTATTTCATCCCTATCTAGAGTCCCGACATTCTGTTGAGGCTGTCAAAAATCATCCCTTGATGCCGTTGTTGGTTGTCGCTGTTGTGGTCGTCGTCGTTGGTAGTTACGCAACTTTGGCTGCAAGTGACTCCGGGCAACTATGATTGGTCGAACCGGCGTTGTGGGCCGTGGAAACTTGCCCAGATGAAGGAGGAAAGAGCAGACGAACAAGTCCGTGCTTCCCTCGCTCCTTCCCGCCAAGAAGTCTCACCCAGAAAAACTGCCGAACCCACTCTGCAGGGACCACCTGAACCGTGCACTCAAATAGTTGTGCGACAGAGACAGCGACTTCCATTTCCGAAAGCATCAGAGACATGGCAAACACAAGCTCACAAGGAAAGAACGATTGAACAACAAAGTACTCCTTCCACAAGATTCGGTGTAGAGACCACTAAAAATAAAGTAAACCAGGCAAACGGCGGGGGACAGGGCTTGACAGGAACAAAAAGAAAAGGCCCGCAAACGAGAGCGACAGCGCATTTCGTTACCTTTTTCGGCGCTGTCCCTCTGCGACGAGCCTCTGCGCAAAAGGCTCGTCGCAGTGTTTTCTTTCATTCTGTGAGACAAATGTCTCAGATGCGATAAAGAGAGAGCGGGAAAGGAAAGAGCAACTGGGCAGAATAACAAAAGGTCCCTGCACTGCTGAAGAAAGTCAACGCCTCAAACGGAAGGAGCGACAGACTCCCACACCCAAAATGCCCGGAGTGCAGGTGGGGCCCACTGATGGCCAGGCCGCAAACAAAGGAAATGGGCACGATTGCTCTCGACTCTTCACTGTGAAAGATGGAGGGGAGGGGCAGTGGGTCGGCACTAGCGCCGATCATAATAGTGGAGCAGTCCATTCTGGCTCTCCAGCAAGAGATGCCGACCAATCACATGCCCAGCGCAGCAGCATGCTGAAGCCGTCTCGTCTCTCAGTTTCTCTTCAGTGCTCTTTTTCTCTCTTTCCCTCTCTGTCGTCTCTGTCGTCTCTCTTTGCGACAGTGCTGTGTTGGGTGGTATCCGCTATTTCCTTGTGGGGCCGCCACCACCACCACCACCACCACCACCAACAGCTCAACAGCGCTCGTCTCTTTCCTTTTTCTGTCGCCTCTTTGTCGCTCCTTCCCTGCAGGTACCCGCACGAGGCAAACCCCATACAATGAATACTTTTCCCTCCATCACACCTTCCCACACCTCGACGTTTCCTTGTGAGGTGATACGACACGAGTGTTCAGCTCGAAATCTGCTGCCAAACTTCTTCCAAGACCTTCAACAATATCTTGATCGAACGATGGCCCCGCGTCTGTGCGTTTCAGTTCTTGCTTCCCCCTCTTTGCTGTCTTTTACTCTCTTTAGTCGGCGCTCACCTTTCTTTTCGACCCCCCCGAAATGTGAGTGACAACTCTTGCGACGAGCCAACGACTTACTGCGTACAGCCAGAAAAGTAGTCCACAAGTAGTCACAAGTAGTCCGCAAGTAGCCGAAGGGTGGAAATTTGCGGCAAAGCGACTCTACGGAGACTTTGCCGTATATTTATGCACCCCGCAAAGATCAGCTCTTCCTTTCCACTTTCCAACACCACGCCCGCTCACCACAGTAGCACAGTGGAAGGAGTACTTGCACTACTTCTTTACGAGCCCAGCAGTACACATGTACCTTTGTATACGGAGTAGGTGCAAGCGCAATATCACCCAACTTGCATCCCCCGTCGATCGATCGCCCGCTATCTTTTTTCTTATCCCACTTCCCTACTGACAGGGCGAAGCGAGGAGCGGCTTAAGCAGCTCAAGCGGTCTTCAGCAGCGCGCTGGACTGCACAGACCATCCCCCGGGGGCCCACCTCCCGCTCACCTTGTCCTTTTTCCGACTGTTCCATTAGCTCTGCTCTTTCGAAATCAGCATTTAACCTGTACGGGCGACCCTAGGCGTTAAGAAGTGTTCTTTTTCTTTCAATAGCCGACGATATAGCCTTTTGCAGACAGCATCTGCTTGGAGAATGAGTTGAAAGTTGAACGTCGAGCCGATAACCAGAGTGGTTGATGTTCCATCATCATGTTAACGTTTGTAAACTTTTTCTTTTTGTTTATCAAAGTCCGTTGTCAATAAACATCTCGCTGACTGTATTGGCAGCCTTCTAGAAAAGGGCAAGGGAGGAACGGTCTGGCCTTTTGCAAAAACGGCGCCCGTTTGCTCTTGAGTATCTCGAGAAAAGATGCCGTGCGCTGAGAAGAGACATGCTGGCGAAATGTTGGAGATGGTTGACAAAAATACTGCCATTTGCCAATGAGCGTTCATCGTTGGATTACAGTTTTAGGGTTGCGCGTACCCTAAGGTCATGTGTTGTCATTGACCTGGACTCTGAGCATCATCGATATACTTGCCGTCTCGAAATCTCGAAACTAACCAGTTAGATGGCAAGCATGTACTGCATCCTGCCCTGGATATGTGTAAGACTCACCTGCCAGAAGAAGAAAAAAAAAGAAACACTTTTCGATGGCGGCAGATTAGCCACAAGGTCCCAACGCGAACAGTTTGTGCAGTTTAATTCCCAATGGCAACGGGATAATGGAAATCTGGCGAATTCGTCTTAAAAGACAGTTCCCAGAAGGTGATGACCACAACACTCGTGCGTGACGCAATGAACGTACGAAAATGGGCGCCTTTCGATTATGGGGGTCTCCGGAGCTGCCCACTTCCCTCTGCAGAAAAGAGGAGCAAACACGATGAGAATCTACATATGGTGTCTTTTGGTTTCCAGCCGTCTAATTGAAAGGCATCAATGCAGAGAGACGAAAGAGCCCGGATAAACACAGACTGTATCAGTTCACGAGGGTGACATTGAATAAAGATATTGTTTAAAGTGAAATAATTAATTGCAATAAGTGATATGAAAAAAAATAAGAACCCCACTGAACAGCCCAAAATTATGATCCAAAAAAGTAAGAAGAGCCAGCCAAGGGGATGCAATGGTGAACGCCATGATCGCCAGCCAAAAAAAGAACAAAATGATACTAAGGGTGGGCGCCAGATGGCAGCTCCGCCTTTTCTCTTTTCCTTCCCAAGATTTTGACTCCCAAGGTATTCCCAGCTTCCCTATCCAGAAAGTTCCATTCCCGTCCATATCTTGCAAAGGAGAAAACTGCGCGTCCCAAAAAAAGGACAAAAAAAAAGTAATACCCAAGCCCAAAACGGTGGATAAGGGATTGTCAATCCGCCAAAATAACAGAAAAAAAAAAGCTGTTTGCCAAACCTTCGTCAAACGAGCGGGTGCACATCAGATGGCAGACAGAGGCAACTGACAGCTTGCAATCTCGTTCTTGACTAGAGAAGGAGAGGAGGGGGAATCGAAAAGAAAAAAAAATAAATAAAAAAAAAGCAAGAACACATCCAAAAGCCCCGAGAAAGCAGACCAAACCGACCGTCCAAAACTCCTTGTAAATGCCAGGCAAAAATTCATAAATCTGCCATGATAAAATTACTGAGGAATGCTGAAGCCCTGGGGGTGCATGGCGTAGCCCGGCTTCATGGGCATCACGTTGTTCTGGGCCATCATGGTCATGTGCATCTGCTGCTGGGCGGTGGGCATGTACTGCTGCTGCGGCTGCATGTGCATCTGCTGGTGGATGCCGGACATGGAGACGCTGCGCGCCTGGGGGTTGGGGCTGATGGTGACCTGCTCCATGTCCAGGCGCACGTTGTTTGCCATGCGCAGAGACATCATCTGGGTGTGCATGGTGCCAATGGTGGCCTTGTTGGACTCGTTCTCGTTGCGGATCTTGAGAAGCTCCTCCTCGAGGTCGCGGATGCGCTGGTCCTTGCGCTCGCGGTAAGCACGCTGAGAAGCACGGTTCTGGGCACGGCGGCGGGACAGCACGGCCGGGGGTGCGTTCTTGTAGCGGTTCTCGCGCTTGCGCTTGGCAGGGGCCTTAGCAGGGGCCGCAGGGGGAGCAGCCGGAGCCTCAACAGGCGCAGCGGCATCGGTGGCAAGGGTAGCAGCGTCTGAGGGGGGCGTAACATGGCCCATCATGGGACCAGGCGACAGCTCCTTCTTGATGATGGTACCATCCGGGGTAAGGTCAGCCACGAGGCCGCTCGGCATGGTCGAAACGGCAGTGGAGGAGGAGGCAACCGACGAGATGGAGCCGGGGTGGCTGCGGATGTGGCCGGAAACCATAGCGGGCTGCATGTGCTGCTCCGGCATGGGGGGCATGGCCATGTGCATGGTATCAAGCATGCTGCCAGTGGTGCTAGCCGGCGAGGGGCCACCAGTCTGGGGGCTTGGAAGGCCACCCTCAGCGGTGTACTCCATATCGTACGGCATGGCATATTGGAACTGGGCCAAGTGTTAGAGGAGGTTGCTTTCCGGGGCTTCGAGAGCAAAGCAATACTTACAGGAGAGCCAGTGGCAGAAAGGGACTCAGCGAAGCTGTTTTCAGCGTCCGCAAAGGCCTCGCCGTCAAAGGTGGTGAAGGCATAGCCAGTGGTGTCATGGGGCGACAGATCCTGAGGCGAGATACTGCCAGACATGGCGTCGTAAAGCTGGCTGCTATTCGTGGCGTCCATGTTGAAAATCGGGTCGGACAATGGCGACGAGTGCATTTGTGTGTATTTGGGAACTTTGTGGTGTTGGAAATGGGAAGACAGCGGGCGCCGCCAGGAAGATGAAAGAGGCGATAGGCGAAGGCGTAACGACTGTGGTAATAATAGAGGTGAAGTTGAACTGATAAAGGGAATTATACCTTGGGAGTGGGAGAGGAAAAGAAAACAAGAAAAGAATATGTTTTCAAGTTGGCAAGTTGGGAAGAAATTGAAGAGAAGGTGTGGGTGGTGATTGGGAAAGGAGATAGATGGAAAGAACGATGGGAAGCGAAGATATCTTATATGTATGCAAAAGCTTTGGTTGTGCCTTCCGCTCTGGTCAAGTTCAAGTGGGTGGGGGTGGAGGCTTGGCAGTGAAGAGAGAAGAGAGATGGGCCTAGGGGAAGACTCGGTAGGGTTCACTGGTGTAGATCACAGAAGGGCAGGAGGTAGGGGCGTGGGTGTTTGGGGGGGAGGGGGGGCATGGGGAGTGTAGGGAAGGAGCATAGGGGGGGTGTGCAAGACAAGAGGAAGTAGCGAACGACTGGTCTAGCAGGCGCGGTACTAGAAATTAAATAGAGGAAAAAAAGACGAAGAGAAAAGACATGTGCGCTAGCCATTAACACTGTACACAGTGGGAGAAAAAGAAAGACACAGAGAGAGACAAGAGAGACAAGGAGACAGAGAGGCACGAAAAGGAAGCGCCGAGCCATTATGGGCCACAGTTCGATGGAGGCGAAAAGTGCCCAAGGAAAACGGCGCCAGAGAAACTCAAGAGCGCAGACTATGGCTTGGCGGAAAAAGCAAGAACAGAGTCGCCGTCTTCAGCGTGAGGACCTCGAGTGTTCGTTAATTCCTTCCCTATGTGGCAGTATCGCGTTGTGCGACTGGTCGAGTGGCTGTTGATTTTGGTCGATATTGGACAACTTGGTGCGTGTTTGGTTGTTTTCGGACTTGGGCGATTTTTGACGTTTGGACTGGCATGTGCACGGCCCGTAGGATGAGTGCTTCCGTACACAGTAGTTCTCTTCGTTCCTTCCTTTTGTGCTGTTTTATTACTGCAGCCAGAATTAGTACTACGTTTGACTGGAATGTGCGCTGTTCTCGGTCGCTGCTTCCTCGTGGGTGAAATGTCTCGGTGACAATTGTCTGGGAGATGTTATTTTGGCGGGACTGAGACAATGACGGAAACATACGAACATGCGAGCGGACAAGTGTGGGAAGGAGCGAACAGTGAACGCAGCCTGGCAGCACGGAGACGGACAGAAAAGGAAACACATCAAACTGTGAAATCGCAAACGCGGAAGGAACATCCAAATGAAATTCGAAACGGAAAGAGCCATACAGAATACAGCGCAGAGTATAGTTGACAAGCATATCAACGAAACAACTGGCTGAAAAGTCAAAGATACGAGAATAAGCCACGCTGTGCGCATATCGTTTCCATGTAGTTGTAGCTTGAATTCCGCGAATGTTGCTTCCCCTTCCATACTGTTGCAGTCTGTCTTCTCCTTACTGTTACTGCTACTCTGCCCATTCTCAGTTAATATGGGCACGGGCAGGGTTGGGGGGAAGCAACGGACATTTGGGCCGCTGTTGCATCGCCGTCCTCCGTAGGGAAGGAAGGAAGGAGGGCCCTCCTTCCCACTGAAGACGGCCACCCATCCACCATAGAGGCGCCCAAGGAATGGAGCGACCGACCCGGACGTTGGGAATGGGTGGAGTGGGTCCTAGCAAGCCGGAATAGGGAGGGTGTGATACGACGTATCTTAGCGGTTGGGAAAGAGGAGGCGCCTGCTGTTGCTGTTTTTGCACCATAACATTCTTAGTGCAAGTGCGGTCCAGTGGTGCTGTCCAGCATCATTCTGAGCACTCAAAGCACTTGCAAGCTGGCCAGGCCATACGGAATACAGTGCACCCAGGCCAGTCCCCCCCCCCCCCCCCCTGTACGTCGTACGCTAAGCCTTTTATTTTACACGTTAACTCGCTGGCCAAACCCGCTGCCGCGCAAAAAGACACTCAATCTGTCTTGGTATGGGAACACCCAAAGGGTCCCATATGGCACCAAAAGACTCCCATTGATCCCAGTGGCCCAGGGGCTTTCCAGAGACCAAGTACGCGGCCCACACGGGATACCTATTCTCCGGCCCTGTACGGAGTACGGCACCATGGTGTGCTATGGACCGGTCTGCTAGTAAACCAAACATAAGCGAGCTTTCCGTTGTTCTCTTCCTGGGTCGTGTCTTGGGAGCTATGTGATAAGTAATACTAATACGTTCAAGTGATGGTGTACTTTTTATACGGACAGACCACTAGGGCGGTACAAGTTTTCGAGGCGGGCTCAAGAGAGATACTGTTGATTGTATGGTACGGGCATCTCGGAGTGTACGCCGCTGCAACGCGCTCCAATAGAACTTGAGCAGGAACACGGAGGGAAAGGGGAGAAACGACGTGATATCAGGCAAAATCAGGCAAAATCAGACAAATTAGGAACAAGTCAGACAGAATAAAAAAGTCTAGAGAGTCCAGACAACTTTTAGACAACTCTTGAAAATCAGACAAGATCCAAGACGGCATGATTTCTGCAGCGTCGACGCCATTCGATCAGTCTGTTTTGTGACATCTGTTGCATCTGAAGCCTTGTATTGTTTCTTTTTGGTATTTTCTTTTGCAAACTCTTTTGTTCATCTTCGTTTCTTTATTCTTTTACGCCAAGCTTCTCGGCAAGATACTGCGCTGGTTTGTGGATGGTGGCTCGATGCTCGAGCTTCTCCTTTGTCCTTTGTTGATTTCCCGGTGTTGACAATGACCTGGCTCGTCTCGTTTGTGCTTTTATTCTTTTTTTTTTTTTTTTTTTTTTTTTTTTTTGCCTTCTTTTTCCATAGCTCTGGACTGCTCTTCTAACAATTCTGATTTCTCTCGTAGCCCAAACCTCCTACGTATCCCTGGCGGCTGTCATGCTCCGTCGGTTCAAACCATGGCGCAATCCGACTTCCCTTGCAGGTTGAAAGCAAGGGCACGGCGAGTACTCCGTACGTCGTAGGGGTTGTGTAAGTCATTTTTACCACATTCCAAGCTTTTAAAATAAAGGGTTTTTGTTTCGTCTGTTCTGTCTACGTTGTGGATATGGGGCATGTTGTCTGTCGTGTGTTACAATATACAAGAAGGCACAAGCCAGAGCCCTGCCGAGCCCCGTCGAGTTACGCGGGGGAGTTGACAACTCTGGAAGGTAGAAAGGCAACAAGGCAAGGCAAGCGAGAAAAGGGGGAAACTGCAAGGAGAAATGCAGGGAAAAGAAGCGAGGCAATGGGGTTAGTAGAGAAAGAAGGGGGAAAACAGCCTGGAGTACGCCGTAATACGCCGTAGGTGGGGGTACTTACACGATCGTGAGGTTTAATGCATTTGTGCAGGGGTCCGATTTGCTAGTAAACGGTTTTTTTCTTTTTTTACAACCCCAGAAGCAAATCAGAGGCTTCTCATCTTCTTCATATGGGTACTCAACGGGCATGTTGTGGACATTCTTTTTACCTTGGGCATATTTTGCTCTCTTTTTCCCGGGCCTGTAAGCCGTCTGTCCCCCTTCAATCTGTTTCCTATCTTCATTTTCTTTGCTAAGGTATGCTGCCATGCAAAGAACGTGCAGGTGTATGGAGGTGTTGCCCAGACTCGTATGTTTGTGCACCAAGAAATGTGGGCTGGCGTGCAGCTGCATCGTGTAGACAAAGGACGCGGACGCACCGCTATCACTGCGCAATGCGTATATCGTATATATGCGTGGCCAATGCGGAGTATCTTCTTTATCCCCTACCTACGTCTTACGTGGTTTGCAACTACTTGCAATGCGTGCTGTTTCAGGCTTTATCTCGTTTATTTTCTCTGTGCATACAGCACATTTCTTACAGTCTTTCTATCCCGCCGCCTCCACGGCCTATCTGATGCCCGGGCACTTACCCAAAGAGATAAGCCGAGGGCAGGCCGTGGACACGCCGCTCTGGGTTTAAAGGATAAACGACACTGCAAACCCTGCAGCAATGATCGGTGATCGTGTACATGGGTGTATACAAGAAAAGAAAAAATGGGGAAAAAAGGAAAGGAAAGAAAAGAAAGGCAGGTTTGCCATATGAAAGAATCTCACGGCTCACGAAGCAGATGGAGACAGAGAGACAGAGAGACAGATAGAGCAGAGAGAGACAGAGACACATCCATGTTATTTCCAGCTGGCTGCAATCTCCCCTTATCCTATTCACTTTGCTGGAGACCGCTTTCTCTATTTCTGTCTAGCATTTGATTTGATTCAAACTATTCTCCGTGTATTCTTCTCCCACACCAAGTATTCCGTTCTCCGTCTGCAGCCCTTCTCTGCGGTCTGGTTCTGTTCTGGTTGCAGGAAATGTCTCACTTGCGAGCGATCCGGCTAGTCCTAATCGATACAGTATGGTACAGGTACAGAGTGCCTCGACTGCCCCTCCATCGTGCTGTATGGTATGTGCCTCCTTGTCTCCCTCAAGGTTATACATTCAACAATCAGACAATCTCCTGACTGAAAACAATGTGCCGTCCAAGACATACAACAGCCTTTCTTTCTGTCTCCTTTGACAGGCATGGAGCGATGGTCTTCCAAAACCGGCAAGCTTTTTTTTCTGAAGGATGAAAGGAAAGACAGACAAGAATAAAGACGATCTCCAGGAACAAAGACACTGGAATGCGACAATGTCTCACATTTGGCTTTTGGGACTTTCCCCCCCTTCACTTCTCTGGACTTTGTTTGAGATGCTTTCGAACTACTTGTGCACACAAAAGTTGAACATCCTAGGTTCTACAAAGAACAAGCTACCAACGCTCTCTCTTATTTTTTTAATTTTTTTTTAATTTTTTTTTAATTCCTTCCGCCAGGGAGAGGAAAGCTCTGCGAAGCTCTCCTCGGCTCTCAGGCTAAATTTCTTTGATACAGAAAGAGTGAGTTTTGCATGATCGAGATGGCCGCAAGAAAAAGAAAAAGCAAATATGCACCTAAAGGACGCATATGCGGATAACCAGGAATAAAAGTAGTTTTGATTTACACCAAAGTGGAAGTACACCGCAGATAGAGGAGGAGAGGGGCAGAGGAGGTGAACCCGCGCGCAGTGGAGACAATGCACAACGACGCAAGCAGCATTAAGGCTCGCAACGACTTGCACCGCAGGTAAATGGAAAAACAGTGCATACACTCAAAAAGATGCAAGCCCAGGCAAGCCCAGGCAAGCCCAAGCATCCCAGACGCAGCTTCAGAAGGAGATGGAGACTGAGAGCTTGAAAAAGTGGTGTCTCTGATGAAACGATGCCGAAAATGACATCAAGTTGACGAGGAAAAAAGCAAGCGAAGGATCCGAGCTTCAATCTGTCGTGTTCAGCTTCCTTTGCCAATGCCGAGCAGCTCCAAGGCTTGGAAAAGAGAGCAAAGAGAGCTTCCTCTTTTGTCCCTTCTGTTTCTATCTCTTTTGTTTATGCTGGGCGCAAGCTTGCAGTAGCTTGTTAGAGGAGGAAGCAACAGCGGACAAGCTAAATATCTTAAAAGCCAACAGACAGCGATTCGACCTTGGCTGTGGTTAATGTTTCCATTTTGGCGCCCGTGCTTCCCGCTAACTAAGCGGGTAAAAAGGGCACACAAAGGAAGAATGGCCTGGTCTGGCCAGAGACAATGACGAGGAAGGGGGAGCTCCGGAAGATAATAAAACAGCCTTGGTCTCTACCAGGGTTGAAGGGGGCCAAGAAAAACCCAGAAATCGACAACTGTATCGAGGACAAAGGCGATAAGACATACGAACAACATGTCGACTGATAACGCCATCGGCATTCACGTGAAAACGCAAGAAGATCCAAGAGCATGCAAAAAAAGCAAGCCGATAACGACGAAAGTATCAAATCTGGGCAGATACCTTGGACACACCAGGAACAGACAAAGAAAGGGAGAACAAATCGAAACAGTTCGAGACAGGCAGAGACAAGTCGGGACGAGAGGCAAGAGCAAGACGAGACAGGCAAGCGAATCCGGCGACGGCGTGGAAGATCGAGAGACAAGAGCTGAGGGTGTCAAGAGGACGCGAGAGAGCGAAGTATACGACGTACTCGACGAAGCTCGGGCCTATTACATAATTAAACGAGCAGTCTAGCTACGAGAACAGATCCCAGCCATACCGGAGAAAAAAGAAAGAGCGACTGAGGCCAGTGTCCAGTGTGTCCAGTGTGCCCAGAGCGCCCGAACACGTGCCCTCCATTGTCTTCCAGTTGAGTGTAAGGCGGACTTGGCAGAATCGAGTCTCCTCGCTCGTCCCCCCTCCCGCTCAGCCACTAATGCCTCTCCTCCTCTCTCCTCTTCTTTCCTCGGCTACCTCTCCCATCCGCTAATATGGTCCTCTAGCACCCGTTTGGGTCCAGAGTTTTAGCGGCGATCCAGGTCTCGCTAGATGCTTCACTTTGTATGAATATTCGTAGGCTTCTACGTATACCTGAAAGGTGCTTATTTCAAGACGTCATTGGTATTTGTAACTTCTTAAATTCTCCCTCCTTCTTCTGTAGTATTTTTTGTATTGTTTTTTGCAGAACTGCTCTCGAGGCGCAGTCAGGCGCAAAATGCTCTCATGGAAGCTGCTGAAGCTCACAGTGCTAGTGCTAACAAATAACGCCCAGCGCGAAAGTCCGGCAAGGCAAGCCCGGCCCCGCTGCTACCCGCCCTAAGAAGCTAAGTAGCTGCTGGTCACGAAAAGAGCAGCCAGGGCACCTTCCAGGGGACGACAATCACGAACTGATGAGCACAAGTAATCCCAGCAGTCGGCCGGTCGCAGCTTCCTCCCAGAATCAACAGACAGTGCATCGTACCTGCCGGATGCCCTTGCACCGCGTATCATTTAGGCTTTCGGGGTCCCCGTCAAAAGTGGTATCATGTCTGGAAAGAGCGACCGCAGTTGACGCCCAGGTTCAGCCTCAGGAACTTCAAAACTTGCCCATAATGGACAGCATCGACGCCGGAGTGCAACTGTACGTCATTGATCGTTCACTGGATGGCCGTCGGCAGTTATAGGGGCACAGTAAACAAGCGAAATATCAGAGCTAGAGGCGAACATATCTGGAGGATCCTCGCCGCCAACAGACCTTCAGTGCATTTTTTAAACCCAACAGCCTCATTCCCAGAGTCAAGCCATGGAAACACGCGAGTATCCCCCCGCAAGGGAAACGAGGCGAGAGAAAAAGCTTGATGGACGGCGCTGTTGTTGATGATTTTTTCCCATCCCAAAATGCCCATGGAAAACTGCTCAGAGAAATCTAGAAGAGAATGGACAAAAGTCGGCCAGAAGCACACCAAATAAATCAGATGCCGAAAGTATCACCTAGAGCCAACGGACATTGGGGTGGCAAAAAAATATTCGGCCAGAAAGGCTCCCGTCCTATTGTTCTTCAAATTGGCCAATCCGGTGCTATGTTGCTGTGTTATTTTAACCTCCATTGTCTCTTTCTATATCGTTGGAGTTGCCGTAGATGGACGCTAGGTTGCGTTTACTGTGATTCGTTTGATATCGAGGTAGGCGTTTTTTCCTCAGTGCTGCAGGATCGGCATTTGGCGCCCTTTTTTGGGAAGTGAACTCCAGATTAGAGCAGAGCCGCAACTCTTCAACGCCCAGCCCTACAGCCCCCCAGTAGGTCCATAGCTCCAGCCAACGCCTACAGCAAAAGCTTCAACTGCCGGCCACCTCCGATACGACTACTTGATGGAAAAGGGCCGGAAAATCAGGAGAAATGGGCGAGAGAGAAAAGGCGACTCAAGGGGGAGGCAAAGGGGAGTAGCAGTTTCGCCCTCCACCCGCCCTCGATTAACCTTAACGGACGGAGCACAGTCCGGCCGGTCAACAATGAGCTGACTATTCTGTCATTACTGTCCCTGGACCAACTCTAGATGGCCAACTTTCCAAATGGCAGTTTAACGCCCAGCAAGGGACAAGATCTGGATCTAGAACAGATGGATAGACTGAGATATGTAGAGATGGGGGTGAAGATGGGTGGGTAACGATGTGGGTTCTGGAAAGCACATGAGGCGCGATGCGCGCAAGATGTTGACCGTTCCAGACAAGGGACAGACGCGATGGCAAACCTTAGACCGCATCCACAATTCTCAACGTATCCGTGCTCGCAAGAACTGGAGAAACCCAGATTTCTTGATTGTCTAATGGCTTCACTTTCAGTTGTTTCTCATCTTATCCTGACAGACATGGATAGTATGGCAAAGTGCAGGGCCCACTGCAATTTTCCATCTCTATTCGAGGGAAACCCCCTTCTTGCAAGGAATGCGAGGCAAAGCCTATTACCTAATTTGGCAATCATGGTCGTTATAAACGAAGACTGCGTGCTTGTAAGTCGGCCAGTAGTCGGTAAATTTGTTGTAAGTAAAAGTCGAGATTTATGTAATAAACGCGATTTGATGAAAATAAGTCGCCTAAGCCGAGTTGAGCAAGGGAGCCAAGAAGAGATGTCGAGGCAAAGATGGAATGACAATCGAACGGCGGGATGGCGAGCGGCGGCAGCATTTCGGCCTACCTCACCCTGTTCGCGACGGTTGGTCTCTTGCAATCTACTGTAACGCAATCTGGTTGACGGTGATGCACCGCCAAGCTTCGCGGGAGGAGCATGCCAAATGAAAAAAGGTGCAGGTAAAAAGATGTAAGTTGGGTGCAAGTTGGGTGTAAGTGACTAGCCAAGAGGCCGGTCTATCGCATCACAAAGGGGCGATTGATAAGAAGGGAAGGAGAATATGCCGCGAACGACGACGGTACGTTGAGCCAAGATGACAGTGAAGGGCGAAAGGATATGCAAGAGTAGAGACTGGACTGCGGTGCCGAGGAGTCTGTCGACCTACAGCACGACAAAAAGGAGACAAAACGGGTTTAACGAGGAGAACTGGCGTGTTTTGGGGGCTTTCTGGGTGTAAGGCGAACGGCCGGATGCTCTGGGCATCTTCCCCGCTCCCACGATCCAGATCCACAAGCCGTAAAAGCCGTCTGGAGCCATTGTCTTGATGTATCAAAGTCGATATGTAGACAAGTAGATTTTGATACGTCTTGTATAACAAAGTCTATCTACAATAAAAGGTAGGGACAAGCTCCATCTGCAAAGAGCCAAGGGAGGCAACGGAGCTCCGTTTTGTGGGCTGCCTTCTTTTTCGTTATCATTTTATGGGGGTTTTCTTGGTTATTCAGGTTGTGTAGGTGCTATTATACTCTTCTTTTTCCTACATTGTCTTTACGTTACATCCTCCAAAGCATGCCGTGGCCGTTCTGATTGTCAGCTTACGTTGGCTTTGTTTCTTACTTGGTTCTTCTATTTGTGATTTTCGTTTTGCCTTGATTGTTGCCTCTGTCGATCGAGCTTTATTGCTTTTTCCTGAGATGGCCTTGATGGCATCCTTCGTGGCCTTTCTTTGTAGTTTCTTTTATCTACATCCTTACGGTGATTTGTTTTTGTTGTACCCAATATTGTAGAGTCTTGTAGGACCACGAAAAGGGCACGACTATCTGCTAAAATAGCTCTCAAAACGATGCTACCTTGGCCTACAACTGTAGACGGAGAGGGCAGAGGGGATTTTGCGCTGCCCTCCCAAGAACAAAGAAAGACTGGTGAAAGACTAGAGCTGG
Source organism: Sporothrix pseudoabietina (assembly GCA_019925295.1). Classification (NCBI taxonomy): domain Eukaryota; kingdom Fungi; phylum Ascomycota; class Sordariomycetes; order Ophiostomatales; family Ophiostomataceae; genus Sporothrix; species Sporothrix pseudoabietina. Next base: position 467,324 of record JADHKS010000023.1, on the reverse strand, counting down.
CAACGACAAAAAAGCCTCCAAAAAACCTCACCAGAGCGTGAAAGGAAAGAAGCCGTGGCAGTATTTGCGCTTGCGAGACACAGTGCAGTACGGTGCGGCGCATCATGAGAGGCACTGTAGCTAAACAGATGATTTGCGGATCTACGGATTATCCCCAGCCCTTTTTTTGCTATTTGTCTTTTTGTTGCGCAATTGCGTCCTTATCAAAGGAAGGATGTTCGTGCTGTGCTCCTCTTCTTTCCCACTGATTTTCTTGTCTTGCTGGTTCTCACGACTCTTCTTTGTCTGCTGTGGATTTCCTTTCTCGGCATCTCTCCTTCCCGAGGGTTCCACTTTGTACCAGAGTATCTGTATCTGTCGAATGTTGGTGAGCTGTTTTTCTTCAGCAAAAAGAAATGATCTCCAGCAGGGCAAAGATGAAAGAAAAGATACGCCGTACTGCGGCGTATACTGTGTACAGTGCAAGTATACAAGCAAGAAAAAGAAAACATAGGGACACTAACAAGCTTGGACAATGACCAGGCCAGATGAAAGATCAAAGGAGGATCAAACTGTCCAAGAAGCAATCGAGAGACCAAACTGGACTGCACTGCAACAAGCTACAGACTTACACTGCGGTGCGCTAAACTGCCGAGATACAGGGAGGCATGTAATTGAGGCTTTCAGGCAGTTTGGGGAGGATACGTGCAGTTGAGATAGCAAATGCTTATCAAAAGCTCCGAGAAAAACGGAAGCATGCAAAAAATATGCAACAGTATCTCAATAACAACAAAGAAGCTCAGAAATACGACTGTCTCCTATACGGTTGCTGCTTTGCAACGGGAATGCTATGTGACTGTCCCATTGTTGTCCGATGCTGGCTACTGTTACAGGGTCACTTCGTGGTGGCCACTTTAGACAGTGCGTGCGACAGTTGTATTCGTACTGAGACGTGGGACTTAGTGGCCGTTAAAGGCCAAAAGACTCAAGACAACAGAAAGACAACAGAAAGACAACAGAAAGACAGCAAAAGAGCATCCATCCCTTCCCCGGGCAGACTACGGGGATATACCCCCCCAACGAACTCTGTTAGCTCTGCCTATCCTCTCAATGTTTGTCCTTCTCACCCTAAATTTCAACCGGACACGGTGGGACTACGGGAGCATTGTCAGACGGAGAGATGGAACAATTACACGATCTACAAGACGGACAACAAAGAGAATAAAGAGGCCACCAAAATTGGGCGGCGGGCCCTGGCACTGGCCCTACCACTTGGCCCTGGACTTGCTCGGCCTTGGCTTTCCTGGACTGGAGCTGCTGCTCTGGCGTGTGCCGAACGGGCCTTTGCCCGTAGTGCGAACGGAGAGGTAACAAGACAAAGGCACGATACTCCGTATGGCAGTGAAAGATGAAAGACAGGGCAGGCAAAAGAGCACAAAAGCAAAGACAAGAAAGCAGGCCACGTAGTACTGCAGGGGGGGGAGGGGGTATAATAACAAGTTAACCGGTGAGAAATCTTGAAAGTTTCCACATAACACGAAAACGACATATCAAAGTCTGTAGCCCGATTTGTTTTTCATATACGAAATGACAAAAAGACAGGGAAACAGCTGGAAATATCGTTGGTCGCGGCGTATTACATACTCCAGATGCCCGCAGGGCTGGGAAAGAATGAGAAGGCGGGCCCCACGGGCTGTCAAGTTTGCAAAGCACGACATGGGATGTTTGACAAGGAAGCACGGAGCACGACGTATTCCTTCCCACTACGGAGTAAGTCCACAACGGAAGCTTCCACAATGGTACACTTGTGGGCTCTTCCCTTCCTAGTGTATGCACGTTAAAACGACCCTGCATATTTGATCGCCTGCATCTGTCGTATGGGGAGTTAGCACCGTTGACAACAAAGAAACCAGATACCAGGTTAAACAAGTGAGAGGAGAGGAGTGGAGGGGAAGGAATCCTGCGGGGCTACCGAGCTGTTAGGGCAGCCTGTGAATCAAGGGATATGGGAACAAACAGCTGTGACAGCATGAAAAGTGTGGACGTGAACACGCTGGGCTGAAATGCTGAAGAATAAGCACGTCAAACAAAAGGTCCAGGAAAAAGAAAGCAACGGGATGAGGATGAGATCGTATAGGTTGACGGTTAAAACGGCCAAGGATCACCACTGCGGGCTGAGGTCGCCGATAATAGAGCTTCAGGCGTTTTTACGATGGAGGTGCCCGTTTGAGCACGTCGTTGTCTGTCATCTGTCACCTGTCGCTGTTTCCCCTCATGCCATTAGACTCACAACACCCCAGAGGCCCAGAACCCCAGGCCTCGAGCTACCTGTGAGCTATCAAGACTGCGAACTCGCCCGCGCCTCTCAGGCCGTAATCGATGTAAGCTGTATCTTTGAATGGAGGGATGTCAAGTCCACAGGGCTGGGGGTGGCTTGCACCTCGGCGCCGAGGATTCGCAGTTGTCTCCGGAATAGTCTCCGGTGATGCTGTTTCTCACTCTGATTTCTTCTCAGTTTTCCTCTTCTCTTCAGCGCCAGTAGCTGTCTATCGTTGAACGATCTCCAGCTTCTTTCCCAGTTTTAGCTTATAGGCGGCTTTTTGGTTTGCTGGATCGCCCTTTCCCTAGCCAAGCCTTTTTGCTAGCCTTGTCACATGGTTAAACGGGAAAGAGCGATCGAGTCCCTGTAGTCAGTTCATCCCGGTGGCAGCTGCTATTTTAAAAGGTACTGTTAACAACATTAAATGACGGGTTGTAAGATAGCAGAAGAAGGAGCAACCGAGGAAACTTGAGAGCACATGAAGATGTCAACTTCAAAATGAATATCTCGATACCGTTGTCAATTGATTGCCTATTAACCCTCTTTTCTCGCACTTCTGACGTGGGAGAGTCTCTTTCAATCAACAGACACTTTAATAGACAGGTTTTTACATGTCAACTCCCGTATTACGATTCTTTTGACCATTCTCGGCCAAGCGCACAGACGTCCTGCCCTCCACAACGGCGCGGCGCAAGCCACAAAAGTCGTCTGATGCAAACGCGGGCAACAAGCAGTTCTCGTCTATTTCTTTATTCCTCTGCTTGGCACAGCGTACGACGTAAAAGAGTGCGCATTGTCCACAAAGAGGCAACTGCTCCGAGTTGACAACTCACAACTGTTTCTCGGCGTTCCACCCCGCCCCATCGCCCAGAAAGGCTGAAGGCGAAACACAGACTGAGCTATCTTGCTGGGCTGCCCCCGGGTTGTTGTTGTTGTTGTTGTTGTACAAACAGTTTACAGGACAAAAGGTTGAGTTGTCAACACGGGTCCGGATCACAAACGCAGCAGTCGCCGGAACGTGCATCAAGGTCTAGATTGCTTGGCAGTGCACAATGGATTAGATGATATGCCAATTTTGTATGTCTTCTTTTCAACTCTTTTGTTATCCGAAAAGACAACAGAGACAACAGAGACAATAGAAACAGTAGAGACAACTGGTCCGACGCCCGACGTGCGATACCCTCCCCTTCTCGTCTCTGTTGCACACCCTTTCTATGCCTGGAATACAAGCTACTGCAAGGCACCTCTACGACGTTCCTTCTCGTTTGTCTCCTGGCCTGTCTCCTTGCCTTTTAAAACTGCCCAGCCCCTCGGCATGGCCACTCGGCATGGCCGCGCCGCTTGTCGTGTATGCTGGGCTTGGCGGTGTGAGTGGGTGCGTAAAAGAAAGAAAAGAAAAAAAAGAAGAGCGCGGACGAGTCTCCATAGTCGCTAGAAACACGAGGATATCAGAAAGTTGTCGGCAACAAGGCAGAAAGGCAGAAAGCCCGAGTTGCGAGACAGAGAATAGCGCGGACATGAAGGTCATGTCCAAGAGGAGATTGACATCGCCGACAACTCCTGCAGTTCGGAAGTATAAAGAAATGATTGAAAGATAGAAGGGTGTGAGTGCTCCGTACAACCTGTACAACTGTTTGGGCAGTCATGTTGTTGTGCGTCTTTTCGTCTTGGTCGTGCTCCTCCTCCCCGCCTTGGCCTTCTCTTTTGATGCTAGCGGAATATGTACGTCTCGTATATATCAATAAATAAAAAAAAGAGGGGTCCAAGTTGAGTTCCTTCGTGGTCGGCTCGTGGTCAGAAGGATCGTAGACAGAGAATGAAAAGAAGCATCTCTCCTCTTCAGAAAACCCATTTTAAAAGGCTCGAGTGGAATGCAGGGTAAGTGAGGCCAAGGCAAGGCGCCTGCAGACTTGAATGCAGGCGTTGAGAGCGGATGCGAGTAATTTTGACAGGTATCTCGAGAAGTGGCATGGTGCCCGGAGCAAAACAGAGACTGACCCGGCTACGTAGAACGATCCTACCCTCGCTGGCAAGGCTTAGGGAAAGGGAGAAGAAAATTCGAAAGAAAGCAGAGCTCAGAGTAAGAATGAAAGGAATCAAAGAATGGACAGGGCAAGGTTCTTTCGAGGAACTTTTCGGTACAACTCTGCCTACATTGGTAGTTGTGTGATGCCGCCATGCCGTACCGCTAAGGTAGGATGGACGAGAGAGGGGCATGAAGGATCCGGCATGCATAGGAAGCGAGCTGGACCAGACATCCAACAAGAACAAGGCACTTGACAAAACATGAAATAAAAGATGAGAGACAAAATGGACGCTCGATCGGGGTTTGGACAAGCTGAAAGCTGCAGGTCAAAGGACCTGTATTGCGACATGAACTGAAAAGGAAAGACGTTGCGCCCGGAATTTACAAAGTGAGACAACCGTTGAAAGGTTGAAAGAATGAAAGGTTGAAAGAATGAAAGAATGAAAGGATGAAGGATGAAAGGGATGTAAGAGGCAAAAGACACACAATGCAACCGTACGTCCATATCAAAGGCAGCCGTTGAACGGACCAGGGCATCCGAAGGGATGCAGACAAAGAGGATGAGGATGAAAGAGAAATATGTCGGGAATTGTCTCGCAAAACTTCTCCAACATCTTCCCGTTACAGCCTTCTCAGTGGATATGAATATCAACTACGCGAAGGGGGACGAATAGCTGATACCGTCTGCTACATTTATCTATCACTATTAATAGAAAATGAAAGAGACAATTGTGTTTTACAATCCTGTTTTCTTATTTTTGGTAATTTGAAATTTAAAGTCCTCAGTCAGTTGTGAGACCTCGCTGTTCTTTTTTTTGTACGTTTTCTTCTTCTTCTTCTTTTTTTTTGTACCTACGTGAAAAGTGCACCAAAGTGAGCTGTGCAGCCTTGATCTCGAATCGCATTGTTGTCTTTCACCCGCTCGGCGTCGTGATACTCCTGTTTGCCTTCAGCCTCGATATTATCGACGAGAACGGGCATTAAATGTCCCGGGTACAGAAATGAGACGGACGTCGGAGAGATGGCCTGCGAGACAGAGAGAGAAGAGAGAGAGAGCTGATTGTCGGAAAACAGTTGACAGGTAGGCACGGTCACGTTCAAGTCGTACCATTTCGGAGAGAATCGCAAACTTTATTTCTGGTCGCTCCCCTTTTATTCAGGGTCTTGAGGAAGTAGTCCCCGGTGCAGCTTCGTGAGAGGCAGAGATAAAAGTCATCAACGAAAGCGTTAAAGCAAGCTTGGCATGAAGGTGGGAAGAAAAGGCGCGGGATGGGGTAAGGAGCGGTATCAGGTGCACGACGAAAAAGGCATCGGAAAATAGGCATTGTCGGGCGCCGGGGGACGGGCGAAGCCTTCTCCTTCCTCTGACCCTGCGTTGTCCGTATATCAAGAGAGAACGGCCCCCAATGTCGTACGGGTAGTAGGTGAGGGGTTCAAATGAAAGATAAAAGACAAAAGAGAATGGGATGGTGTTTTGATTAGATTGTTGAACGATTTAGAGGATAAAGATAAAAGAGCGGCACGTGTAAGAAGGTAAGAGTGTTTAATTTACAAATACAAAGAGTTTATCGCGGCCGAGACGCTTCACGGTGCATGTCTACCAACCGCTCTTCTTTTATTTTATTTTATTTTCTTTCCATCATCGCCGAATTGTGGGTTAACCGACTCGCTGTCTACGTATGATACAATCGTGGAATGAAAACGCGGATGGGGAAGCGCTCAATGCGTCGTGTCTTTACCAGCACGCAACGGACACGTCTGGCGATGCACGGACGACCGAGTGCGATGAAGCCTGTGCCGTCATAGCAACTTTGGCGTTTGATGCTGTTGATCTCGTTTTGTTTGGATCCTCCTTCCACTCAATGCAGTGCCGTCTTTGAGCGGTTAGTCTAGGCCTTGTGAACTGGTCAACTTTGGAGGTTCAAGCCCCTGGAATCTGCTGTTTGCTATCGGTATCCCTCCGATGCTGCACTTGCAACTGTGTCTTCTTTTTCAGTGACCCGCGCGGCTGTGATAGCCAAACAATAGGAGATATTGCATGGTTGCACCTCCTTCATTATATTCAAGACAGGTCGGCAATTGTTTTGAATATCACGTCGGCGACGACATGGAAAGGACCGAGCGGGGGATTGAGCTGGCGGGACTTCTCCAGTAGTACCAGCTCGGCCATTGTAACTCGACTATTGCTCGTACAGACACGTATGCGCTGTGGCTTTGCACTGGCACGATGCCCACAAGAGTCTGGTCTGGCGATTGCGATATTGCGATATTGCGATATCACTGTCCAGCATCTGCCAGTGTTCGCCGTTGATAAAAACCAACGGCTGATCCACGGATCATTTTGGCCAGTGCTCGACGTCCTTGGTCGCCTTGGGAGGATTGAGAGACTTGTGTAAGTGGTTGGGACGGTGTCTTGGCACAGAGCCTAATAGAACGGCAATTGTTATCAACACGACGGCAAAATTGGCAATGGGTCTCAAACTTGAGATGGCCAGTGTTGGTCTTGATATGTCGTTGGAATGTTGCATTTGACAGAGAAAACAGTACGCAATTCTTGAAAGCACAAATAGTTGTTCAAAATGCTTAAAATCGGGTGGTATAGAGTTAAGATGAAGAATAAACAACAAGAATAACACAGCACAATGTGACATACAGATAGAACAACACCGTGATGACATGAAAGCGACAACATCGCTTCATAGAAATGGACGCTCAAGGGAATTTTCGGTCTTTCTCAACACCCTGGTGAGCCATGCCGTCCAAGTGAGGGAGTTGCGTCCGCACATGACGGCATCGTCGCCGTATATGCCCCAGTCCCCTTGCAGCCGAACTACGGCGTGCCCGTGGGTGGCATATCAAAGGACGAAAAAGAAAAGCCGCAGAGTAAGGACGAAGAAAAAAACTTACAAAAATATGAATACGAATAAAGCTTGATAGAAATTCAAAAAAAGACATTTTCTGACGTATTCACAAGCAAGGCAAAAATGATAGTCTCCGATGTTGTAGTCGCAGAGCACGGCACTTTCCATGAGATCAAGTAACACAGGTCGCCCATAATTAGGCCAGAACGAGCCCTGGCCTCGTCAAGCACGGCCCACCTTCAGCCCTGTCGCGTGCTGTTTTGTTTCGGGCGGCACCTACTCCGCACGCCGTCACGAATGAAAACGAGAGACTTCACAACATCGCGAAAAAGCCTTAGAAAAACCACAATACAATACATGCGCAGTATATTCAATTGAATTAAAACTCAAGAGAAAACTCACGAGAATCAACCTGGAATACTTGGCCCACTTGAATTCACTCTTGTACGACGTAGGGGATTTTTGTTAATTAGAATATGGGTCCGTTTGACCCGTGCATGAGGTCAGCTTCAAGTTGATGTGATAGTTTGTGTATGGTACGGAGTAGTCAAGCGCGTCACAATAAAGTCACAAAAGGGGATAGGGCTCATATACGAGAGCTTTCGTGCATGACTAAACTATAAAATCATCTCTTTTGTCCGTGTCTCGTCTACGTATGGAGAAGAGAGAAGCGTGAGATTAATAAGACTGGGCGCATACGATACGAGACCGCTGGGGGAGGGGTTGGCTGGCGGCGAACGGCGTAAGTCAAGAGACGAAGAGCCAGGCGACGACGTGTGCACAAGGTACGTGCCCCTGAACTGAGACATGCAGGGCAGGAAAGAGCATCGTCACTGTCGGTGGCATGAGTTTTGTGTGATATGATTTATTTAGCTGTTTTTCTTCTATTTATTTTTGGAGTGGCACTGGAACTGACAGAAAAGGCGGGTTTTTTTGGTGTTCTTCCTGTTCAGGAACGGTCACGACGCCCTCAGGCACTGCCAAACAACGGAGCAGCAATGCTGAAACGGGTCGAGACCCGAGGAGTGGCTGAAGGCTGAAGGCTGAAGGCTGAATGTGAGTGAATGTGAGTGAATGTGAGCGAAGCCAAGAGTATGGGGGTGTTTGTTAACTAAACAGCGTGGATAACAACTGTAAACGGTGATAAACACGACTAAACACGACTAAACACAAAAGCGGTGCAGGGCGCTAGGGGCTTACGCAAAAAGTAACCTGTTGCCCGCAGAATCAAGCATCAGGGGCTTGACACGAAGGGCCTAACTGTGCACGAGTTACGGCGAAATCATTGGACCGACATTCCCCGGCCTCAGCCTTCACCGTTATTTCATCTTATTTCGTTTTCTTTTTGTTCAACTGCTTTTTGTCTCATAAAAGTTCAAGGCTGAGGCTGGCTGATGTCTTCTTGCATCTGACTCGTGCCTGGCGGAAGGTTCCATGTCAGAATGGTCAGAATGGCCAGAAAGCAGCATCGTCCCGGCGGGCGCGACGTCAAGCGAAAAAAGAAAGTGGGTAGAGAAATTCTTTTGGTTGGCTCACGATGCAATGACCGTTCGAAGATGAGTTTGCGAGGCGACGCGCCTTTTCAGGGTCTCTTCCCATGATCTTTTACGTCGTACTCCCTGTTTATCTCCACTTTTATCTTTATTTATTACTGCCCCTTTTCTCGCCTGAGATACCCCGGCGCCCGATGACTGAGCCGCATGAGAGGGGAGGGGGGGGAGTGTAAGTGAGAGCGAAGGCGCACGGGCATGTTTGGAACGGCGACACGAGAATTACAACCGGCAAGGACGGGCCCAACAGAGAAGAGCTCTTCTGGCTTGCTATCAAACTTGGGCAATCCAATATGAATTGACAACGGTTGCGCCTGGAACCACAATCTATTTCTACATGACAAACATAAGCTATCAAGAATGTGACAACCGACCGATCTTGGCCTTGTGAGAAGTCACCGGTGAAGGAGGTCTCTATTGGGAAGTGAACCCGGGGAGTCGTTTAGAACAGAGGTTAGACTGACCGGCGTGGCTTTTGCGAACGGAAGACCTGGACAGTCCGCTCCGGTGCTACAGCTAAACTGAGGAAAGAGGCTACACCTCTGCCTTGGGCTTGGGATTCATTATACGGCGTAACTGAGACGAGGATGAGAGAGGCCCGGCAGAGCCAACAATCCCGGCAGGCCAGAATAAGGCCATGGGCGTGGAGGGGGCGTGTATCGTTGGATCGAGCTGTGTCGTCCGGTCCCTAGACATTGCCCTGTTTAGAGGGTTGTGAGGGCAGGGAGAGGAAGTAAAAGCGGAATACGCAGTAGAAAGAGAATCGCAAGCAAATGCTCTAGAAAGGAAGAGGGTGCGCAGGCTTCCGGGGAAGGCCCCGAGTGAATGGGCGAAAGGGATGGGGTGGACTAGATGGTAGAAAGTGATAATAATAATAAAAACAAAAAAAAACATGTAAGAAAGTGGGTGTGTGAAGAAGTGAGATTAGGAAGAAACGTGAATGCAGGATGTGCAACACGAGAATTGAAGGAGGATGCCGTTGAAAAAAATGATACGAGCAGGGGTCTAGAATGATAGAAGCAAAAAACAGCCCAGTATCGCCGTGTTATGGTGGGAAACACAAGAAAAGGCCTGAGGGCGAGGGGAAGAAGGGAAAACAGATTGAAAAGACATTGAATAAACGAAAGGCCACTGGAGTCTTGCATCGTCGCCTGCTTAGAAGTCTCGGCTGCATTAAAGATTGTGTGAGCTGTGAATTGCCTGTCGGCGGACATGCCATACTGTGTTGCAGTTGCAGATTTACAGAGTTACGGAGTACGACGTACAGTGCTGTAGAACCCACGGAAGGGATATGTCGAGCCTTGCCTGAAGAGGAGCGCCCGCTCGTTGTAGGAACAAAGAGAAGACGCCGGAGTTCCAGGCCGATGGCCATAACGGGCAGGCAAGATGGGCAAGGCTGGCGGTCCCTTTGACATACTCTTTAGTTTTTTAGTAGTTCTTTAGTTCTTTAGTTGTCAACTTTTCAGCCCCTCCCTTGTTTAACTCTGTTCGCCAGAGCCGCCTTTGTTTATTCTTTACTCATTCGTCTTGTGTTTATGTTTTCTTTTTGTGACATTGTTTTCTTTCACTTTTGTTTGTCTCCCTTCGCCAAGATGAGTACATCCCAGAAACCTGGGTGGCAGAGAAAAAGAGCCAATATGTTTGCCAGTGAATAAGGGAGAGGGATGAAAGACTCAAAAGACTCAAAAGACTCGCAAAAAGATGAATTATCAGTGGGGTGAATCCTCCTGTGACCCAAACAAAACAAACGACAGCTCAAAACGGAAGGCAAGTGCACCCAGTTGGGACAAGAACGGGACTGATCAAAACAGAACAAAGCTGTGATCGACCCCCAAGATGGCCAGGATCGGTTCGCCATCTCCCTTTGGGAGGAAGAGGGGGAGCGGACTATCCGTTCCTATTTTCTTGTCACCTTGTTCTGAACTGTTTTTGAAGCGATGCATCGCTCAAAGCTTTACTATTTCCATCTCTTTTCTGTTTTTTTTTTATCACCTTTCCTGATCTACGCCGCTTTTTGCCATTGAAGAGCTCCATTGTACTCCTTACGGCTCCGCACTGTAAGGGATGGCCGCGCTAGTCTTGTCAGTTCTTTAGTTCTGCCGCTGCCCGACGGAAAAGGCGAAAAGGAGTTGCCAGACATCTCAAAATCAATGGCATGGGAGGGATGGTCAGGCCAAGAAGCCAAGATGGTGAGTCCAAAGACGACAATCCGTTTTGCCAGAATCTGATCCAGTGTTGTATTTTCGTTTTTTTACTTCTCTCTTTTCATCTCTCTTCTCAGTTGTCAACCAGTCCACGCCTGAGTCCTGCCTGCGTCTCTTAGTATGCCTTCCTGTTTGGGGGCCTGCAGCCCTGTGTGTGTGTTGCGTTGCCATTGAAGTTTCTCGCAAGGAGGGCGAGCACAACCCTAAACGAGCCCCCAAAGGCTGTTCTGTTATGATGGGGTTGTACGACGCTGCGTCGACATGCACCTGTCGTTGAGGATCACTCAAGAACGGGCTGTGGGCTCCGCATAGGGGATACACCCCTGTCCCGTGTGGTCTTAGCTTTTCTGGCCCGTCATCTGGGGCCTACTTTACGCCGACGCCCGGTGCGCGGACAGTGTGTGCGAATTGCACCGCCAGTGGTGTTGCCGTTCTGGTTATGGCCTGACTAAATATATGACCGGTTGTTATCAGCTGTTGTGCGCATCTCGGAAGCGCAACATATCATTGCAGATATTGTAGATACTAGATATTGTAGATACTAGATACTGTAGATATTAGATATGGAGAATTGGTTGTTGATATCAGCTGCAAGTCGACAACGATTGCGCCTGCCCACTCTGTCGCCTCCATATCCTATCCTGTTGGCTCTTTCCCTCCCTTTCTCTATCTGGATCGTCGTCTTGGGCTGTTCTTGGGATCTTGGCCGGTCGTTCCTGCCTGGCCAGTGATTGCCCATATGCCTCCTTCCCCAAGCACTTCCAAGCCCTTCCAAGCCCACGTGTCGCACCTGCCCAGGGAAAATGGGAGGCGAAAAGAGGAAAGAAAAGGAAGGCACGCCATGCTGCCCTGATCCATGAAAGCACAGACAGGGCAAACGACTGTGAGAAAGAGAGAAACACAATACGGACGATCGACTATGAAGAAGAGATGCTTCCGCAACAACATTGCGCGAGTTTTTTTCTCAATCAGTTCCAACAGCTCACCCTCCTTCACCTTGGGCCCGCTGCCTTTTCGCTTTATCTCCTCTCCTTGGCGTCCCAGATAGCTGATCAACAGACCTGAAGATGGAATAGAGAAGGGGCTCAAAAAGAAATACTTATGGGCAAAGGGCATTCAGTACGACGTACATCTGACGCAATCGCCCAATGACGACGAACTGGGTTAAATAGAGCCACGCTTTGGCGATTCTGGAAGTTGTTGCGTTGTTGCGGTTCCTGCAGCCACAGTTGTCTGTTGGAACCAACGTTCTATTCAACTGCTCTGTCTTTGGGTCGCGCCCAGTCTGCTCGTTTCCCTTGAGAAGGAAGCAGCCGGCGAGGAGGGGGAAAGCTACATGCGGCACCAGTTGGGAAGTCTGGAACTGGGCCCGGTTGCAAAGAGAGAGGAGAACACAAGAAACGGAAGAAGGGAAGAGTTCGAGATAAGTCAAAAGTCGCTTCCGCACGTTTTTGGTCTCGTTTATTTTTGCCCAGCTGTCTTTTGTTCTCCTCTCGCTACTTTCTCTGCTGCTTTCTTATTCGCGATTGTTTGCCCAAATCATGCCAAGTGAGGGGAACAGCAACCAACATCTAGTATCTGGTATCTAGCATCTTTTATATCGTATCTAGTATCTTTTATCATTTATCTAGTATCTAATATCTTTTATCTAGTATCTAAGACTCGACGACATGAAGATGGTGTCTAATGGTGGAATAGTGGCTCAAGTGGCTTTCTATCTTGTTAGTGCCTGTTTGGCGAGCCTGGGAAGCCGTTCCTGTTGGCTGTTTGTCCCAACCATCTTTCGTCGCTCGTGGCTTTCTGGGCAAAAGAATCAACTATTGAAAGGGGGTGGCCAGTTTTGAGATGTTTTTTTTTTCTGTCTCTTTTTGATGATCGTTTTTTAAGCCAGATAGCTTCACGGACATGATGTCCACACACTCGGCCGTTGCTCTTGGAAAAAGCCACACAGATTTGCAGCCGTTAAGATGTCTAACAGCTCCCGCCGCCCACACATTGGCATCCCTTGCCTCCGTCGACCTTGTGCGGAACTGGCATCAAGGTCCACGTTGAAGAGTCATAGAAACAAGAGGGACAAGACACGAGGTCGCGAAGCAAGGAGGTGTTACACAGTAGAATAAAAATGCTAAACGGGTGACTGCAAGGGTTCAGCGCCGCACTTTGACCATGTAGGTGGTGAAGTAGCAGCTCACAGCAAGGTGATAAGAGGGGGTCGAGGGGGTTTGATACAAGGTGAACAAGTGAGAAAGAGGAAACGATCGGCGAGGTCTGGACCTGGACACTCCTCTCGCGCACTCGTCTTCGATCGGCAACGAGCCAAAAAAAGAGATAGTGAGAACAAGCAAAAAGTTAAAAGAGAGAAGAGAGAGAAGAGAGGTTTGAGAAGTTGACATAACTGATTGTCACCAAAAAAAAAGTGTCACAAGACACTTGTCCCTTGAGCTGGTCCGCCCTGTCTATCTTGGAGCCTTCCCTCCTCTGGCTAAGTTGAGGGGAAAGGGGGAGAGGGGTGTCGAGAGTCCAGAGGAGGGAATAAAGGGTATTCGAGGGGTGCCGCAAGAAGATCAGAGGCTAGCATGGAGCTCTGGACGAACCAGACTGATTGTTACAGGGAAGAGCTGTGCGGAAGGAGCTTTGGTTCCAAAAAAGAATAAAGAACTTTGAGTCAGAAAAGGAAGATCTTCGTGAGCTGTTCTCCCCCTTGCGTCAAGCTTTAGTGTGATAGGTATTCTTATGTGATTGTGGATTTGATAAACGGAAAGTCCTGGCCTCAAGTCGAAAAAAAAGAGAAAAAATACGTTGTAGAGAGAGGGGAAAGCTATTCTGCAACGGAATCAATACACGGTCTTTATGTCGTATAAAATACAAGATTAAAAATTTTGTATGGGCAGTGGCCGAGGCGCACGAAACAGTGCTAGAGCTGCAGTGCCAAAGCCAAGGGGTTTACACCTGCAGCAGACCCCTCGCTATCGTTGACCGTTGGGCCTTTTGAAGCCATCATCTGACCTTTCAAGGTGCAGTGTAGATTAAGAGACAAGAAAGTGGAGGAGGATGCTCAGAAACTTGGGTCCAGATCGACGGAGGAGATTCTTGGCGATGGAGAAAGTGACAGCCAGAACTGACAACATGAACAGTTAATTCCTTGCAGAAAAGGGAGTGCAGATTAGAATAACCTTTGGGCAAAATTGTCCAAGTGAATATCAAATTCATAGCGAGAAACCCGAAATAAATGCGAGCTTGACGGGCTTTTGCAAGTTTGTGTAGGGAAAGCATGTACAGAGTAGACTTTCGAAAAGTTGTAGCGTCGAAAATGACCGACCGCCGATGGGAATTGAGTCTTATTCAAAAGAACAAAAACAACGTGGTTGTACAAGCTTCGATGTGACCCAACAAGCAGCCCTCTGAAATGGGGTAAACCCATATGTGTGAATGGACATTTCTCTCTTGCCGTGCTCTTCTCCGGAACGGAGTTCCGCAACAAAGGGCATTCATTGTAGTAGGAATGGTGCTCTCATGCTCGCACGAGTGACGGGTCTCACTGTTGCATCATTATAGTGATATGCTGACAGGATCATGATGGGACGACTCTTTTGTGGGAAAAGACTTTAAACATTGCAATCCTGGCGGTCGACGGCAAAAAGGCTATCCGACGGGCCAGGGTGACATAAACCTGAACAGTTAGCCCTCACGACCATGCACGCTTCATCCGTATCGATGCAACCCACGACTGTAAAGGGGTGAATGCCGTTTTTTTCGGTGGGATACGGTGGCATCGCCCATGCATCGCTCATGCCATAGCCCAACATTTTGTCTCCCTTCCAGCCAGGTACAGCTGTGTACAGGTCTAAAAATCAAGTACGGGCAAGATCAAGCAAGGCCAAAGTCAGGGCCGGTCGCACTGATGGAGGGGGCGTGTGTTGAGAGCGGAAGAGTCGATACGCGTGGCTTACGATTCGCGATAGACGAAGGCACCAACAAAACAAACAATTTAGCAAGTATCCCCTTTCATCGACGGCTTCCCCGTGGCGGATGCGCCGACAAACCACTTTGCTTGTTGGCCCACTACCTGGGCATCAGAAAGATTAGACGTAGACAGGACATTGGAACGGAAAACATATGACACCTTGGAGATGAGTGTGGTGTGCATGGCATGCACAGAACGTAAGGAATGGTGCCAATACACACGCAAGGAGAATAAGAAGACACGGAAGACACGGAAGACACGACAAACACGAGTAAGGGTCCTTGATGGAAGGAAAGTTGTTGTGAATGGGAGTAATTTTGAAGCGCTGGTCTATGTGCATAGCTGGATGCCGCAGATGATATGAGGCTCATTTCAGTTGATGACTATCACGACTTCGGACCTCTGTGGTCCTACTTCTGCAGCCGTGCCAGTCCGGCCTCCGCCTGTTGCACGCCCGGCGCATACTCAAGCACCTGGCTCATGGCCTTGGCCTCTGTAAACCGCTTGGCTGCCTCCCGTGCGTCGCCGAGCAGAGCCGCGATATCGCCCAGATTGCAAAGGGCCACGGCACAGGCTTCATCGCACTCGGTCGTCCGTGCATCGCCAGACGTGTCCGTTGCGTGCTGGTGGGCATTCGTTGCCCACCGCTGTGCCGTCTCGTAGTAGGCACGCTGCGCCTCTTGATGCGTAATCTCCCTGCCCGACGCCGGCTTCTCAATCACCGAGCCCACGAGCGTCTCGTAAGGCGGCTGCACCGGGTGCTGTGCGAATGAAATCGCCAGATTGTTCACTGGGCTGTTAGTTTGTGTTTCAAGGTTTCAAAAGAGAATGTGTCCAAAGACTTGGGACTTGGGACTCACTTATGACTGCACTGTGACAGGGATCGCTGCAGACACGCAGGGCCTGGAAGAAGAGCGGCAGGGCCAGGTGGAACTGCGACCGAGACTCGTAGCTGTGGCCCAGCGATTCGAGAGCTGCACCCATCTCGACGGGACTCATCCACTCGCCTTCGCCATCCTTGGTGCCGGCCGTAGCGCGACGTTGAAACTCTGCGAGGGCCGTGTCGACCGACCACACCAGCCGCTCGTGTGCCTTGTCCGAATTCAGGACATGCTCGTCAGCGTACAGCTCGCCCAGCTTGACACTGACACCAATGGCTTTGCGCAGAATGCGCGACCGCCGGCCCCAAACCGTCTCGCTGTCGGCCGACATGTCCACGCCCGTCTCCTCAGCCTTCCTGGCCGACTTGCCTGTCAAGATGGGCGGTGGGAGGCGGGGCTTCAGTGCGCCAGAGCCGCCAGAGCCGCCAGAGCCACCTGGGCCGGTCACGGATTTACCCGCCGTCTTGTCCTTCTCGTCTTGCTCCATCAAGTCCACCCACCGCCGGCAGTCGGCCAGCAGAATCTCCAGGACCTTTATGGCCGCATCATAACTCTGGATCTGCTCCAGCCACGACGCCAGCTGGATCCGGATGCCCAGCACATCCTCCGAGAACGGATCCAGTCTCAGCTCGTCGCACTTTTCCAGCGCCAGCCGGTAGTTTTTGAGGGCCCGCTTCGGGTCCGGCTGGTAGTTGCTGAAATACAGAGCCTTGCGCAGGTACTTGGCCACATCGGGCGGGTAGCGGGTAAACTGCCGCGAGTTGAAGTAGGTAAAGTAGATGCGCACGACATAGCCAATCACAAACACACTGGCAATGAGCACAGCGAGCGCGAGCACCAGCTCTTCCGGGTTTGAGCGGTAAAGAGTGCGCAGCGTTTGGCCCTGGAATGGTGTGAATAGACTGCGTAAGCTGCCGCCGAGTGCTCTGATGAGCAGCTTGA
This sequence comes from Sporothrix pseudoabietina, assembly GCA_019925295.1. Lineage (NCBI taxonomy): Eukaryota > Fungi > Ascomycota > Sordariomycetes > Ophiostomatales > Ophiostomataceae > Sporothrix > Sporothrix pseudoabietina. Next base: position 450,597 of record JADHKS010000023.1, on the reverse strand, counting down.
AAATGGGTATGCGGCCCTTTGGCAGCCGTTGTTTGTGCTGCTGGTATTGCTGGTGCTTCTGTTGACCGGAACGGCCCTGGGAGTTTTGCTCGTCGTTTGCATCTCGCCGGCGCGGCGAGGTTGACAGCTGCCGGACATGGATAGAGCTGATTGTCAACGATGCTGGTGGGAGCTTCCGTGGCCGAGTAAGGGAGCTCATAAAACGGCTTGCAACAAGCTGCACTTGCACCTGTGCCTGGATATGGCCAGGGCCCTGGACATGGCCAGGGCCCTGGACATGAACGTCGACTTGGACCGATGCCGGCGAGATTGATTGCCGGCAGACCAATGGCCGCAGCGTCGCGGATAAGGCGAGCGGGCCTGCTGTATGGCACATGCTCCGGTATGTACCGGTTGCTGCCAATGGTCGAGACATGGCTGTGGCTATGTGAAATTGTGTAGCCCGGTGTTGATGTTGACAATTTTCAAAGCCTCATATGACGTTGCTGTGCCTGCCGTACCTGAAATCTGTTGCGCTTTGAGATGTGATTGGTTGGTTGCGTCAGTCACGTGGGCTACTCGCTCAATTTCAGCTGGCACTGGCTAACACTAAATATATGCTTTGCGGGCCTGTACTGAGTGGTGCCTCAGGCTGTAGGAGCTCAATCACGTGCAAAATTACGAGCTTCCGTATACCGAGCATGCCATTCGCTAAGGCTCGCCTTCCTCTTTCACTGGAGCTCCCCCCGCAAAGCGTCATTCTGACCCATCCGCCCCATCGCACCTGCCGCTCGTTCGCTCGCTACAGGCCCGAGAACCCCACCTACAGCAACGGCAGCACAAGCTTGCCCCGAGGCTCCTGCCATTTTCTGACATCGGATCGTCAAATTGATCGCGACCTTTCTGACGAACGTCCATTCTACATTCTGAAAAACGACAATACACCGGCCGCACTTGAACAAACACCCCTCACCCCTCACCACTCACGCAAGGTACGTATTGGTGCACAAACCACCCCGTCTCCCCTTGCAGACGACCATTGCAACCGCAAGGGCGCTGTTAGCACCTCGGCTTTTCCTTGCGTCATCGCCACAGGATTGTTGGACTTCATACCGACCTTCTCAACTTCATACTAACAGCTTTGTGCAGAGCTCTGCCCCTTCACTCTTTCTTTTCACACCATTCATTTCGTTCAAGATGGCTGGCAAGTTCGAGCCTAAGACGCCCGTCAGCCTGCAGCCACCTAAGGACGACCCCATCACCCTCGAGGAGCTGGCCCAGGCCAATGGTGAGTTTCCTGCTGCCCCTTTCACATCCTTTTAATTCCCCTGCTAACGATCCAGGCGTCGACGGCGGCAAGTGCTATGTTGCTATCAAGGTAAGCAAGACAGAGGAGACATGATGAGAAAAACTCCTTGCGTGGCCAAATGAACACGCAAGGAACTCTGCACCTTCTTGTGCTGCCCTCCACCATCTTGCACTCGTGCACTCCAGCACTCTGCCCCTTAATATCCTGCTCTTCCTTTGTGGTCCCTGTTCCTGACATTGTCCCTCCTTTCCCCTTAATTACAGGGTCTCGTCTACGATGTGACCGGAAACAAGGCGTATCAGCCCGGCGGGTCCTACAATGGTGAGTCTAGGTCCTCTTCACGTTCTTTATTATCATTATTCTCCTTTTTTGTTCATCACTAACCGGCCCCCAAGTGTTCGCCGGCAAGGACGCTTCTCGCGCCCTCGCCCTGTCGTCCACAAAACCCGACGACGTTCAATCCGTCTGGCAGGACCTCGACGATAAGGAGAAGGGTGTCCTCAACGACTGGATCACCTTCTTCTCCAAGCGGTACAATGTTGTCGGCAAGGTCGCCGGTGCTACCAACTTTGAGTAAAAACGTACCCAGGATGAAGCTATGGGAGACGTGGCTAGGGCAGACAGTCGTGTCGTGTCGTGTCGACGTCGTTTGACTGTTTGACAGTCTGAGTTTGACAGTGCAGAGAAACACAATAGAGCATTTCTTTATTTCCCTTTTTTTTTTTTTTTTTTTTGACAAAACTTGGCCACTCGGCCGATTTTATATGGTTCCCCTTTCTGTGTCTCCCCCATGCCAGTCGGTCATGTCAGACAACATCGGGTGTTTAAAAAAGTGACAACGGCGCATACTCGTTCTTGTGGTCTGTATCCCACGTCTCGTGTCTTGCATTTCTGTCCTCCATGTTCTTCCTGGCCGTACGCCCTCTATCCACTACCCTCTACCCTCTTTCACATCTACTACCACTACTCGTCCTTCTCCTCCTTCTTCTCCTCCTCGGTAGGGCTTTCCGGTCCAACGTGGGCCGACATACGTTGAAACAGAGGAAGCGTCAGTAGGAAGCAGGAGTACAACCACAACGACATGCAAGCCGACTGACAAAGGGGCGACAGGCGTTCATAGGGATATTTGTACACTCTGAAAACGAGTTACGGTGCACAGGATGCATGTGATTTCTGACAGTTGACAGATGACGCATCGCGTTACTCCATACATAGCTGATTTTGTCTGGTACGATGGCCGGTCTCGCCTTCATATTCGAGGCTGTTGAAGAGTCGGAAGAATATCTTCATGCAAGTCAATCATGGTATGTTTGAAGGAGGCAAGTCGCTTAACATCTGCCGTAAATTGCATCCTCCATATGAAAATCATGCTAGAAAGAAAATCTCCAATCTCGGCTTTCTCAATCTGTCAAGATTGTACAACATTCAACGGTTTGTGGTACGAGGGTCTGCCCCTGCTTTATGCAAAGTATGTGTCATGGATCTTGACGGCTCCAGACCAGCCTTTCTTTTTTTAATATTATTTTGGCTGCTCTTGTGACTGTCGTGTGACCGTAGTCATGTGTGTTCAAGTGTTTATTGCCGCGGGCAAGTAGCATATAAAAATAAACGGTTATGTTTCTAACTAGGTATAAAACTAAAACTAAAGTGCGTATCCTCCATAAATATATATCCTGTGAAGAAGAAAAGAAAAGTATGTCCCCAAGCAAATAAATCAAAATCAAATGTGCATCCGCTATCGAGCTCCCATGCTTTGTGTTCTCCCCCTTCTTTTTTCTTTTCTTTTCTTTGTTTGATTTGCCTCGAAACAATTAGTTAAGAGAGTAGACAGATAAAGGCAGTTGTTGTCGTGGATGGGCATACCTTGTAGACTCATTCAGTATGAGTTGTAGTGTGAGTTCATCTCATACGACATCGATGATGACGATGACGAGGACGACATGGACGCTCTTTGCTTGGAGATGCAGGACTTGCAGTCAACCTGCTGGTCCCAGACGTTGCGGAGCCTGGCTATGCCAAAGCACTGGTGGTTGAGATCGTTGCGGGCAAGGTGGCAGTACGACTTGAGCCGCTTCTGCGAGCAGCCGCAGTTGAAAAGGTACTCTTCATATTCACACATTGTGGGGGGTGAGTAGGAAAACTGGCCTATTCTGAAGGATAAATATGAAAAGTAATTCAGTGAGAGCCAAGGCGAAGTATAAAGTATGCGGTATGTGGTATGTATGATGATGATGATTGCAAAGTGATGAAAGAAATGGTAAAAACTGGACGGTAAGGCCAAAGAAGATAAAGAGAGATCTTGAAGCTGAAGATATATCAAGTCAATGCTGATAGCGACAGAGTAAAGTGGAAAAGAATATCGCATTTTGGTCAAGGGAACGAGGTCTATTTATCTCCATCTTCGAGATGCCAGCTTCTCTTATGATGTCCGCATTCTGTTATCATCCTCACCCAGTTGCCACTGATCGTCTTTGGTTCTGCTTCAAGCTGCAAGCTCGGCACGAGGCAAGCCTGGATGTAAAGTCATTACTCTTTTTTTTCTTTTTTTCTCAGCAACGCACAACACTTGCCTCCGGCATTTCACGAGGACATCCGTTTGGGCAACATGACGGTATCAGAAGCAAGAACTGCTACCACTTTCAGGATTCTGTCATATATCTCTTTTAGCCTTCACCAACAGTGATTCTTTCTGCATTGGACAGTCAGGTGCATCGGCCGTGACGACAGAAAAGGCGCGTATAAGCGAATTTCATTTGCTGTCTCCTTGTCCGCGCAGTCTTTGAAAGCTTCATTGTATTCTCGTAAAAGCTTCGGACTCTTCGCTTTTTTTTTCTTTGCCGCCGTACTAGGGGGTGAAAAGATGGGCGTGGGCTGGGCATAGACATGGACTAGGGCAGGATACTGCGTTGGTTCGAACGAGCTGAAGCCACGAAGACCGAACGAGAGACCGAGATGCAAGAAACAATGAAGTAGGCAGAATAGTATTGAACAAACGAAGGCAGAAATGACAGGAATCAAGAGTCAAAAAAAGTGACACATCATATCCCTTTTGTTTCTCGTTCTTCCTTGTTGACCCCCGTCTTCTCTTTTGTTACCTTCTGTTACCTCGTACTTTCTTCTTGTTTGATGCGGCCTTCTCTTCGGAGTGCTTCCTATCCTCCCCGGTTTCTTGTGGCTTCTTGTACGATTGTTGCAGCACATATGGACGTCCATTTGGCCCCCCTGTCGTAAGGCCACCATACTGTATTGTCTTTCTTTTTTCTCGGTATTACATTTCTATCGTATTCCCCCCTCTACGACGTACAACATCCCAGCATCCGGCCCCCACATCCCGCGTCATGAGCTACCGGCCCGAGTTTAAGCTCCCGTGGTTCTTACCATACCAAGCTAGATTGTGGTTGACGATCATCCTAGAACTTTGAGGGCCCAGAGCCAAAAGAAGAAAAGGACACCATCATCACTTGGGGGCTGAGAAAAAAGGTTGCCAAGTGGCAGGGGATCAGCGCGGACGGACGGGACCCTTACTCCGCGTGCCCGTCTGCAGTTGGTAACGGTCTTTGCCTTTTTCTCGGACATGACCAAGTATGGTACGTCGTAGACGACCACCTCGTGGAGACTCGTGGGAACTCTTGGGGTGACTTTTCTCCGGACGTTTTCTTCTGTACCTTGCGTATACAAGTACGCAATAAATGAAACCCAGATGTCACTGTGTTTATGGAAACCACTGCAAGTTGGCCATCCCTGTAATCTCTGATCATGAGAGAGGCTCTTTTTGATCTGTCCAAGAGATAATGTATATAGATATTGTATATTGAGATGTAATATGCTCCTTGTTGCACGGCTGTACGGGGATGGAAGAGTGAAAGATAAAAACCAGTATATCTGCGACCTTGTTATGTACTTTGTATATACACTGTGCCTCCGACGAGATGCTCCGTGAGTGAACAAAGACATGAAGGAGGGTAAGAAAAAGAAAAGACATTTGCAGGGCCCCGAGGGTGTGGCCCGTTTGACATCTGACGTGCGTCGATGCCATCCAATGAAGCAGGGAGGGGAAAGTAAAAGAAAAAGGCCAGGGTAGAGTAGCGGCGATAGAATTTTTGTTGAAAGACATCAGGCGTGGGGAGAGGGATGGCGGACCAGTCTTCCTGGAGGAGGTTTTTTTTTTTTCTGGCTCGATTTGTTTCTTATTGCATGGTGATATTGCTGAGCAACCAATAAACACTCTAATATCGGCTTGGTGCAGAAGAGACGTGCCTGAAAGACCAGCGATCTCTTACCATCCGTCAATCGACTACCGATCGCTGCTCAGGCGGCCATCGCCTGCCCCCTTACCCAGAACCAAGATTGCAACTACGCCGTACATTGCCTTACCACTGTGGACTGCGGGATGCTACTGAGACCCCAACCAAGATTCTAACCAAGATTTACTTTTCAAGATTACCACAATTGCCATTTAGATCACTCAGATTGGGGGTAGCATATTACGGAGAAGTAGAATAATATGTTAACGCAGGCGGCTACTCTTGGACAGAGACATACTGACAAACGCGCCGCCGGTAATGAAACGACATTCAAAGTGGACTGGCCCCATCACAACACATGAGCAGACTGGGGTACTCGGAGCAGCTGTCCGTTTCGTAGTTGATATTCGATTTTTTTGGTTCCCGAAAAGAGGCCATGTCCACAACGTTCGCTTACTTCCCCTCAGCTTCGTGTATCCATGCAGCATTTGCGTGGGGGGCTCGCACAATAGACAGAGACTATTGTCCATTTCTGTCATTTTTTTTTCTCTATTTTGTATCCAACTCCCCATAATTCTGTCACTTTCTTGTTCTCTGTCCTTTCAGCCCATGCCGAGGGCCGTTTTATCGAGGTTCTTGTAGCTGTAACATAGATTTATTTCTTTTATTCTTATTATCCATGCGCAGGCATGAAGACAGAGAGGAAAACATGCAATATTTCACGGCTACGTGCAGAAAAAAAACGACAATGCTGCCAACAAAGCATTCCGTTTTCCCGGCGTGTAGCATCTCGGGCCAGCCCAGCCCTTTATGCTCGTCGCTCATCCCCAGTCTCATTTTTGGATTTAGTCCGTTGGAGAAAGTTTTGTGTAAGCACATAAGCCGTTTCTCCACGGGATAAGGGTCTGTAAAGGGCGGCGGGAACAGTTCCGTAGACGTGGGCGTGGACATGACAGGGGGCAGGACTTTGATGGAAATACTACTCAACAGGAAAATAATCTGTGTTTACGCTTTGTTTTATTTATTTTTGACTGAAGTTTCTTTTCCTTTCCTTTCCTTTCTCCATAACAGAAACTCATGATGGGCTCTCATGCAAGCTGTAACCGAGATGCAGGTTGACAGGTATGCAATCAAAGACATCTCTCGACAAAGGTCATCGCGAGCATCAGCATCGACGCAGATGCGTTGACTGCGACTCGTTTTTCGTTTTCTTTATTCCCTTTTTTCTTTTTTTTTCTTTCTTTTTTCTCTCTCTCTTTTCTCTTTTCTTTCCTCCTTGCTTTTGTTGTTCTGCTGTCTTTCCGCAGCAGATAAATCCTCACCTCGACAGAATAATACCCTCGTCCCAAAGCTTTGATGGTCAAAAACAGATGCAAGATGTGAAGAAGGACGAAGGGGGACTTATTGTGGGCAAATAGCCAGCTGTGTACGGAGTATGCCTTCTGCATATTGAAGAAAGAGATAGAGGTTTGGACGCCTGCTATACACCGCCAGCTTGACCATCCTTATTACGCCCTGAGGCAGCAACGTGCATCTTCAAAATGCTTCTGCTTGTTGCCTTTCTTCTCTTTCCTTTTTTTCCAAGTCTCGTCCACTCGCATCCTTTTCATGTGGCTAGCTGAATATGTGGCAGACGGGCTTCATTGACAAAAAGGGTGACAAAAGGGGGGCGTGTTGCGGTGTGACCGAGCGTGATATGCATGAGCTGCGTTGGGTTGGGTGTTGCCACCCACTGGTTGTGGCAGTTCTTATTGATGGGAGGCATCCTACTGGGCAGATGTTTTCTGCTTTGGGGGTTTGCAAAATCTTGTCCGCATGGTTCGCATGCGGCTCGTGTTTTTTTTTATTTTCATATCTGCTGTCTTTTATTTCTTTTCCCCCCTGCTCTTCTTGGTGCATTTCCCTTCTTTTTCTCCCATGTATGCGTATGCTTTCATTTGATTTCTTCGTTTCCAACAAAAATTTACAATATTCTACGTTTCTTTGCTTTCAAATATCAAGTTGAAAATGCCTTTTTTATCCACCTACATCATTCACTCATGTCCGGGGGGGGGGGGGGGGGGGGGGGGGGGGGGGGGGGGCCGCG